>CM050651.1:49100664-49148164 GCA_027574665.1 Rhynochetos jubatus | reverse complement strand
TTATGTCAACACTTCACCTATTTAGTTTGCACACCTTTCGAATTACTGCTTCACATCTACTCCTGTATTCAAACTGTGCATCTCACATGGTCATCATCAACCTTAACCATACTACATCTTCGCTGTTACCATTGCTTAACATAAAAACACCAGGTAATGAAAATTAGTACTTCTGTAAGCAGCAATGCTGCCCTGATTACGACTACTTATGGGAGTACAGCTACTCAAGCATATCAGTGTCCACAGGACAGGCTTTTAACCAGCCAGAAGCATGCATACTCTGCAGCATGTTTAACTTCTGCAGATAAAAAGACATCTTCTACAGCCTACTGTCAAAACTTTCTTTTCAAATATTTCCAGTTTGAGTGGTTATTTTCAAATACAGCATGGTACTAATTCTAAGAGAACGTTATTACTCTCATATAAACTTTAGCCATTTTTGCTATCCTTTGTTTAAAAGCAATGCAGAATTATTTTGATTTCATAAATATAGATTCTCTTCAACCTTTCGTGACTTGACAACAGCCAAGACAGCAAATACAAAATTATTAAAATAATTTAGCATACAGTTAGACACTTTAAAACTGTGTTTCTATTATTAATATAGCTATATGTTATTATAGGAGGAATTTATTCTCTAGATGTATTGAAAGACATATAAATAGATGAACTGGTGGCATATTATGTGCTCAAGAATATGATGAGGATGGGATTAGAATAGAAATATTTGCCATCTAAGCTATAGTAGGCACTATTAACAACAGTTCAAATGAAACAAGAAATCCAAAGCATACAGTTATTGATGTAGGAGTGCTGCTAGCAGTATTTTTAATTATCATCATTCGGTAATAACTGCATTTATAAATAACAACCTTTCATATTTTTAATACCTTTCACCAAAAAGCCACTCAAAAGTATCCAAACCCTCATTTTTCTAACCTCTTTTTTTCTTTCTTTATAATAAAAACTGTAAAGGTCTATTATCCATGAAGTTGCTCATTCATTGCACATTTCCATACTTTCCCATTCATTTTTATTGAAATCAGGCAACAGTCCGAGAGACCTGCATTGCCATGAAACAGGGCAGACATCCTTTAACCTGCGTGTATCACTTTGTGAGGGAGATATGATCTCTCTGTTCACTACAAGACCACAGTTTTGTTAAGAGCTAAAAAAGACACGGACTCATTTTCCCTTCAAGCTGCTGCCTTGAAACCAGTAGCAAACCAAAGCCATCGCAGCTGCGAACCAAAGGTCACGTTGAGAAAAATGAAACCATATATGAATAGAATAGGGCTCCAAAGCCTCACCGACAAATTCATTTTGAGGCTCGTGCTATCTCTTTGAGGGTGTGTGTGTATGAAAAGTCTCAAGAGAAGCGTTAGCAAATATCTCTGAATTCTAATGTTAGCACCGCTGCAGCATTTTAAACATCAACAGCCTGATGTACAATATGGAATATGAATTTCTATTAGCCAGAGATTGTATCCTGGTTTACACTGCAACGTTTGTTATCTGCTTCACCTTAAATTAGGACTGGCTGTCTATAGGTAGCAACATGTAAAACAACAATATATATTCAGTCATCAGATTCATTGCAGGGCATTTCTCAATTACTCCAAATGGGGAAAAAAGAAACAATGTCCTTTAGGGGGAATGCTCAAAGCACTCTGCCGTCGTTAATAATCCTGTGTGCATTTAAGAGAATAGGTATGTACATTACGAACTGGGGATGGAGGTATATGGGGCAAATGCCAGTCTGCCTGTAGCACAAAATCAAGAATTTCAACTTCACAATTGAAGAAAAAGGGGAATAAATCTCCTCTCAAAAAAATAAAAAAAAAAAAAGTTTTTTTTTTTTTAATTAATTTTACTTTAGAAAAAAAACGTAGTCTTTGCCAGGGAAACAGAAAAACTGGAGTTGCATGCTTTAAGCCTGGGAGAAAACAATATTTACTGTCATAGCACAGGGATTCTGTAAGTAGTGAACAATGAATGCTTTACTCATATGGCTGACCCAGTACTTGCAGACACTCCAGTTCTGTGGGAATAGGAAAGCAATTAACTCATCAGTTGCTCATCATAAAGAACATAGACCTGAAATAACAGCATTTATTAAAAAAAAAAAAAAAAAAAAACAAAAAAACTTGAAGGCAGATATTCACTTGAGTTTATATTTATATTAATATTAATACCTTCTTTTTTAGTAGAACTATAGGGAAAATCTATCTTAGAACAGTATTTCTTGTCTTTTCTCACTTTCTTCACAAAAGAAACATCTTGCTCTCTGTCTTGCAGAGTGCGTAAGCTCTGTGTGTAGGTACAGAGGATTGTTAGCATGGCCTCTGCTTTTCAGAGCTGAGGAATGCTTCCTGATGTCTCTGCCTTCAGTGGCAGAAACTGAGTACAAACAGAAAGCCATGCTCCTTTAAACTTTTGAATAGGAAGAAAGAAAGGAAATAAAAAGTATGCATTTTCCAAAAATTCATGCTGATGAATGCAGAGGACTTCAGTAGACAGAGATATTTAAGAACTGCTGGATTTAGGTAGCAGTAAGATAATTCATTCAGAACTGCTACAAAGAAACATCACCCAAGAAAGTCCATGTCAAATTCATAATTTCATTAAAATATCATTACTTGGTTAACTCAATGCTTACAAATGATAGAGAAGTCACTACAACCGGTGTAAGGGTTTCTCCTGGGTAATTAACCTCACCAGACCATTGCACTTTCCTATTCAGAATGCATCCAGTGCTCTCCCCAGCCATCGGATCTGGGTGCATGTTGTGTCTGAAAACCCACCAACAGTGAGAAACTGCATCCATATGCAACTGCTTATTAGTATAAGCCACTTCTCTTTTATCCTTTTTTGGATAAATTAAATAAATGGAAATCCCTAAATGTCTTTTAAAAATAGACCTTATACCAGACCTAAGTTAAGTTTTCAAACTTTTTTTTCTGAAACATTTTAGTTTTTTCATTGTTCTTTCTTAAATTGGCATAAAATATGGCTATTTTCTCAGAAATAAATTGAAATATATTGAATAGCCTGGAAATTGCCACCTTGAATAGTTTTCCTTGACAAAACTTCCCATTTGCAACTATTTTTTCTGATGTATAGTTCAACCATAGTCATCTGTGATCAACCAGCATCACAGTCTCATTTTTACCTCTCAGTCATTCCTAGGCTGTATTAACATCTTCGTTTTCATTCCCTAGCCATGACCTTGTGTTTGGTACAACTTCACCTCTACTCCCAGTCCAACAGTTATAAAGTCCTTTCTCTATGATACTCTGTTCCTCCTCAAGACTGTAGCTAGCCCCTAGTTTTGGTTAATCAGCAAATATCACTATTAACCCTCTTCCTTCCTTTCTTCCTCTCTTTTGCCACAGTCACAGGTGAAAATATTCAACAAGATCCAGTCCAGAAGTGACTCCTGAGTGACTGTCTTTCAGGTCAGCACTTCCCGTCTCAGAACTTCTCAGTTTTGTCCCACTTGAGGGGCCTTCTGACCCACCCTCTAATCCTTCTGCTCATTCCCATCTCCTCCAGTTTAACTGATCATTACCCCATATCAAATGCATTGCTGGAGTCCAGATAGATGGTATCTAATGCATTTCCTTTGACTAGAAAATCAGCTGTCTTATCAAAGGAAGCTATCGGGATCGTTTGGCACAATCTACCTTTGGCAGACAGGAGACAGATGGTAAGAGGCAGATGGAGAGGGGAAATAAGGAAACCCATACAGAGTGATGCTCAGCCTGGCAGGCAGTGACTGCGGCATGCCAGCACCATAGACACTGTCATTTTCCCTCAAGCAGCATAACAGGGGAGCAGTTTAAGGAAGAAAGGGTTTGAAGGAGAAGAGTACAATAGCTTTGTGAGTAAATGGAGAACTCACCTCAAATGAGGGGGTTGAAATAGGGAAAAGCAATGAACTTAATGATCACGTTTACCAGCATCCTGTTGACACTTTGAATGATGACGTATGGCAAAGGTAAACAGGAAACAGAAATAGTGTTCATTATTCTCATAGCAGGAGAGCTAGGAAATCAAATGAAACCAAACAAGCCAGTTTTCATTTCACATAATATGTAATTAAAACAGGGAATTTGTGGAGACAAAAAGCTGATGCCTGTACAGCTTATATAGCTGTGTGGAAGAAAAATCCACCAAGAGCTTTTCAGCAGAACAATAAAACCCTGTGTCAATAGGTCCCTATGTGACAGACTGCTGCAGCCTAACAGGGCACCTTTCTGCAGCAAAGCTCTCCTTGGTCTGCTTATTTTCTCCTTCTGGTCTTTCCTAGGACCCTTCCTTTCTTAGGGTTGGGGCTGTGTGTGTTTAAATTTATTTTGTAAGGATAATTTTTTCTTCTGATTTTCCACAGGTGTAAATGTTCAAAGATCCCAGAGAGTTTCCCATGGATATTAGACCAGCTTACATTTGGAGTCTTTCTTTTCTTCCTAGGAACAGGTCCTTGAGCCTCAGGCAATATGATCTACCAGGGACAATCAGTGATCTGCAAGTTAGACTGCTCTACTCTGAGCAGTCCCTTGGAAAATGCTTGGTCTCGGCATACCAGCATCATATCATGAAGCAGCCCATGGTGAAATATTTCCACTATCCCACTGCAATCTTCTCTTCCTCTTTGAATCTACATCAATCATTTATGAAAGTATTTTTTTCTAACTGTGCCTCGGGGGCCAATGAGCCATGGTCACTTTACGAATGAGCACTTGAACTCATATTCCCCAATTAGTTTTATTTTACCCATTAAGGATTAATGTCCAAACGCTCATTGGCTGGAAAAATGCAAATACTTTTACCTTGACAGGAATGCCTAAAAAATTATTTGGAAGTATATTCTATGAGGTCCCAAATGATTAGCCGTAGCAGTGTGCACCAAGACTAAAGACTAGCAAATAATAAAGTTACTATGCTAAACCAAACCCGTGTTGTGCTTTGATTTCTATTTGAGGGTTGTACACAACTAATATAGTGCAGTAATACTAAAGCACTATTCAGTAAAACCCTGAGCAGTTACCATTTACAGTATATCATAGTCAGATGACAGCAGGAATGGTGGGAGTTCATTACAGGGACCATGAATTGTTGGAGGTAATTTAGATTACAATTTAAAGTTTAATTTAAAAATCTATCAACAAATGTGAAAGTGCTCGGGGAACATTTTAAAATGCACTTTAATCTCACCAGCACAAATAGCTTTTCAGAGCCCTAAACATCATCACCTGGAAAAACAGTAAAACTTTACTGCATCTTTAATTAAATTACAAACACAAAGGATAATTAACTTTTTTTATTTTTATTTTATTCATGCCATTGTTTCCCTTCAGAGTCAATATCTTCAAGTTGCAGGAACAGGATGTTATGAAGAAGTTTACAGCCAGCACATTCCCCCAGGATATTATTGCATCAAGCAGATGAAGTGCAATACACGCGCATGCACACACGCGCGCACACACACACAGAGAATCGACAGAGGTACTGGAGACTAAGATGTTCACCAAAGCATGTAAGAAGCTTGGTTTGAAAAAAGGAATGAATCAATCAGCCAGCCAGCTGAAAAGGGAAGGCAGACTCCGCTGTCCTCAGCATGTACTGCAGGGGCACACAGTTCATACCATGGGACAGCTGAGAAATTAGAATCCAGTTTGCTCAGGCTGGCTCCTCACAGAAATGAAGCAATTCGCTCATGTCTTGCGTTTACCCTGACTTCCAAGGCCCCATCATCTCACCATTATTTCTTGGCATTAAGGATTCAGAGGACATGTATCGTTCTTCTCCATGTTAATCTGTAGGTCTGTACAGCCCAGAGGGATTCACTTCACAAGCAACTGCAAAACCAGGCCAAATCCTTAGATCATATGGTTACCTCTAATGCCACTGAGCTATTGTTTTCATTTTTTTTCTTTTTCCAACTTAAACCTGTCTGAGTTCAAACCTGTGTTGGGTCATGACTCTACAAATTGTCCTGGGCAGCCCCCGAGCACTTGCTCATATTGAGATACATACATTGTCATCTTCTTTAAAGAGGTTTATGCCAAAGCATTCAAGGGTATGTTCATCTACACAGCCTTAAATTGTACAGCGTGTAAAAGAGATGAAGAGAAAACATATCCAGATATTAGTATTTATATAGCTTAAACTCCAAATCCTAAGTGCTTGGCATTGCTCTGGCTGGTTAGAGATGTGTGTCGAACAAGAATATGGAACTACCCTAACATGGTGGAAAGCTGCTGCTCTGAATATTGCCACAAACTGGGAGCACGATCTTTAAAGTTCTTGATGTTATTAATGAGTCTGAGTTGAGTTCCTGAAAAAATCTGAAATCAGGCAGTTTTGATGACTTCAGCAATGATGCTCAGTTTTCCCTGAAGCCAGCAGGACTACTCAGTTGAGGAGAAGAAATAAAATCAAATCTGTTCTCTTTCATTATCAGTGATTTTAGTCCAGCATATGCCTATGTGTCTAAAAGTGTAAACTGCAATTTAGTGACATCTAGGCTAATCTACTGATTTACTACCATCAAAAGAGTCTGTCCCGTCACTGTCCGCCTTCCACAGCTGCATATCCTACTCTGGCCCTCATGATGCCTCCATACCCATTTGGCCATATGGTATGCAGATCCAATTTGCTAAGCCAGTGGAAAAAGTATTTTATGTTGCATTGGTTTTCCTCCAGACTGGCAAGGAAAATTATCTCAGAAGATGCTCGCACAAGTACCAAAAGGGGTAGGATCACCTGGAGCGGGAGGAAATAAAACAGAGTTTCTCTTTCAGCTGCAGCGAGACATTACATCATTTCAGCTGTATTGTTTAAACAGTCCCTGTGAGACATCTTTTGAGGCAAAGTGCTGGCCACAAAAGAGTTGGGGCTGTGAGCGGACACATAGCCTCTTGTTTGGTATCTCTGGGAAAGAGAACTTCTGGGCCAGCTTTTTTGTTACGAGATTTCATCAAAGGCAGCATTACCCTGTCAGTGATGGAAGCCAAACAGCTGCGAAGCAGTTTCAAAACAGAAGTCAGGGCTCGCTAATATGGCCAACACAGCTTCCTTTTCAAAGACAGATTGCTCAAGACATAGGCAAAATAAATTTGGACCTGTCTGTAAAACACCTAGAGAAACAACTGATTCCATCACATTTTTTCCACTCCTCAGAGGAACAACCAAAAATATTCCAAATTTTGACTAGCAGCTTAAGTCAAAGGAATAAAAGACAAGAACGTATGTGCTCAGTTACCACGGGGCTGAGCAGCTTTATGAAATCCCTATCACGAGCCTTTGCTGCCCTCTGTACATGAACGAGTTACATGCTCAAGGCATATATATTAACAAGCACCTTTGTAAGAGGCACAAACACCCTTCTGAACATGCCAGTTCTGCTCCAGACCCCAGCTCTGCCAGCGCTTACACCACTAAGCAATAACCTTCACAATCACCAAGACTCCCTAAGATGATGGAGCCTACTGATTCAGACAGCCTGCACGGCCCCTCGCTCTACACTCGGAGAGAGCTGTGTGGTGTTGGGAGATCCGCAGTAAGGTATATGCCATAAAGACAAAGCAACGTGTAAATATGTAAAATGAATATTGAAGGAGGGGGGCACAACACAGGGAGATGAGGGGGAGGGAGATGGGGCTGCCAGCCTCTGGAAATAAGTGTAGGACCTCATTACATGAGCAGAAATAAAGAAATGAACACAGAATAAAAGGAGCACCACACAAACTATATATCATTTTAATTAAAATCTACTATCTGCTAAATATATGTACAGCTGTTGGATTTCCTGAGCCAACTGATTCAAATTGGTTTCACAAGGACTCACAGATAAGGAATTAAAAAATAAAATCAAGAGTTCCTTGATAACTAGCTGGAAACTGATCCCCTTTTGGGAAAGTCTTTATTTTATGTAAGTTAGTATGGGAGGGGGGGTGTTGATCACGGAAGACAAGCCTCTTAATTCCTTTCAAATAAAATGAGCAGGCATGACACGGTGCTATCACAGGAGAGAAAGAGCTGCCTGTGTGTATTAAACGTTAGTGCTTTGCCTGCTTAATTATTGGTTAATCTAGCAATTTAGCATGCTTCATTTAATTCTAATTAGGAGAATTAATAGGCAGGGAATAAAGATTTAAATAGACTGGTACAAAACAAAACTGAGACTTAAACTGCTCTTGGAAAATGAAGCTTTTTTTTTTTTTTAAATACAGTTCTTACAGCTTCACACGTCTCCCGTCAATAGTGCTGGTATCTTAAATGGGAGGGCCTAGGTCAAATGGGCAATTTTAAAATACCCTGGGCCCACTCTTCACTTGGTGTTGATGAGTGGAGCCATGCGGATTTACACCAAAGCCCACGATCAAGGTGTTCCTTTTTCTTCCTCTCTCTTCCCTTGAATCTAGACTTTGGAGTTTGGCTTCCTCCTCTGAAAGGGACATACGATACGGTAGGAGATTACTGTATTATTTTTACACATCTCTCTCACTTTCTGTCTTTTTTTTTAAGAGCACTGGGGGTAAGAGATAATTTAGTAGTGACACCATCCTCAGGAGTTGCACACCATTCATGTTAAGTGATGCCTTAACTCGTGGAATTGTAAATTATTTTATTCCTTCCTCAGTCTGATGCCTTCTTTATTTTCTCTCTGCTGGCAAAGCTTTGGGGGATGAAGACACGCTCCTTTTCCACTTCACCAGCTGGCTGCCTTCCATTCCTGCCGCCCCCAAATGTTACAGCCTGATTTGCATGGTGTGTTTGTCTTTGCTAATCAAGCTGCGTACTCTGACAAGTCCTACGACATTGGACATGGCTGTTCTTCTAATTAAGGTGCTAATTGAATTAAATGGCTGTGGTAATGAGCAGATGAGCAGCATAAAAAGTAAAGAGTCAGATAGGCCAATTAACAAAAGAGCTGAGCATAATTATAACATTTAAAATACATGCAGCTCTGTACCAATATTGTTAATTGTTACAGGGAAATTTATGATAATTGGCTCAACAACAGGCATGCAGGCTTAACCTGGGATGAAGCCTGTAATTAAAAAAATGATATTCAACACAAAATACGTAGCGGGGATAATTAACACTTGATTTACATAAAAGATGCTTATAAAGTGAAGCAGAGTGCTGCATAAATGCTACACCAAACACAAATTCTCCTGTACTGTGGCATTTGGTAGTATTGCAAAGGTATGAAAGCGTAGGCCAGAATTCAAACGTGTTGCAGACCTAAGCATGTGTCAAGGCTGACTTTCAGACCAGGGTGACCCTTACTGCATTTTGCTAGCAGAGTTCAAACTAAATCATGGTCCCCACCATGTTCCTATTTAAGAGAGCTAGGCCCTCGCTGTACCCCAACTGCTGATGCTGCTGTGCCTGCAAAAGAGCACTCAACATAGAATCACAGAATGGTTTGGGTTGAAAGGGACCTTCAAGACCAGCTAGTTCCAACCCCCTTGCCATGGGCAGGGACACCTTCCACTAGACCAGGTTGCTCAAAGCCTCATCCAGCCTGGCCTTGGACACTTCCAGGGATGGGGCATCCACAGCTTCTCTGGGCAACCTGTGCCAGTGCCTCACCACCCTCTCTGGGAAGAACTCTTTCCTTAGCAGCTTGAGCCAAACTACATGCGTTGGTAGCACAGCTACCTTGGCAGAAAATCTTTTGTTACCATCATCTTGACTCTTCACCATGAGCTCGACCAGCACAAGCAGAGCAGCCACAGCCTGGTTGGACCTTCGCAATGGGGTCCCACTGAGGTGATCGAGGCAAAGCCCTAGGAACAGTCCTGGAAGTGATCTGGAGCCCGTGGCTCCATTTGTACCTGGTGGACTGTATGATCCACAGACACTCACTCTCAGCCCACAGACCCTCAGCAGATGGACACCACTTGCATTATAGGATGTCCAAACTCAGTTGCAGCTGACATAAAAATGCAAAATATCATTATGGGGGCTTTTTCCATAAAAACTGGAAAAAGAGTACTGATGTTGACAATCTTGTACTCCTCAGGCTTATTGAAGGAAAACTACAAATAATTTTGGAGCAAAATATCTTCTGACATATGTTCATTGCCACTGTGAGATGTCAATATCTTTATCTCTTAAAGCAGTAATTATTTTTTGCAAGGTCTATGTACTAACACAAAAAAGTATGCTTATGCCTGAGAAAGAGCAAGTCAAGAAGTTCCTCAGTTATTCTAAGTGTGTCTCGCAAGCAAGTATACAGAATCTGTGGGAGGCATTTCAGGAAAGCACAGAACATGAACACAGACATGTAGGTTTCTATATACTTTTAAGTTTGTGCTGCAGCTGCCATTTATTACCCCTGACTGCTCTCTGCCTGCAGATGTGTACAGCACTGAGACAATTAGTGGCTGGATGCTGTAATGCAAATAAACACATTGCAGCGTTCATGAGAATCACATTTCGCCTTAATCTGTGATGATGTGCAAGGGAGGCAAAGAGCACAACAGCATTATGGTGATTTTTAAAAAGCCTGTGGTTCTCAGCTGTTAAAGCCAAAAATACTGCAGGGGTCTGTTGTGAAAGGATGATAGAGAAAGGTAATTTCTAGCAGTGGGACCAGGAGCCACCATCAGCCAGCAAGGGAGGCTGTGACTAGGAATATAACATGTTTTGAAGTTAAATGGTACCACTGACAGGAGAGGTAGCCAGGGTTTTATCAGCCTATGTTTGGTTTTCTTTCCTTCGTATAGCCATAAACCCATTTAGTCTATTGCTTCATCCCTGAATCTGACGCTCCACAGAGAAAATTAGGAATGAACACGCGTACTGTAACTAAAGCAGTTTGTAGATTGTTGTCTTCTGTGCATCACTGTACTGTTAATCACCACAACAGGCTCATTTTCCCCTAAAGTCTCTTTGTGGGTATTTAGCAGAGAAAAACAACGTGCTAAGATAACTCTTGGTATACATGTCACTTTGGAATACCTTGGATGTGAATAGGCAACAGAAAATTATATTTTGAACCAGTCCAGAAACATCATGGCTTGGCTAATCACACGAGCAAAGTTGGGTGTGGGCAGAAGTACTTGAGGTTAATTACGTGTAACTTTTGTCACAAAACATACTGACCTGTAAGCAAATCACCTAAGCGATACTGAGAGTATTGGCTGCTGCATAACCAAATATACTCTGAAACAGTACATTTATACAGCTATCCTTACAATGGAACCTTAAAAATAGCCTTTTATTAAAAATTAAGGTAGAAAAGCTTCTACACTCATCTAATTTCCTTGACTTTAAAACATGAAGTAGTATTCTCTAGGTTTCAATTAATCAAAACATCTATAATGCTTATTCAATGCTATTGTATATTTCACATAGATGGTCAAAAATTCACCCCCCAAAAAAATTGCTAAAATGGTGGATAAAGCCAGACTATCCAAAAGTAGAGTAGTTAGTCAATTGAATTTATTATTAAAAAAATTATATAATTCCATAGTTTATGCAAAATTCTAGTATAGCCTTTATTTCTTTATTCATCAAACCTTATGCTAAGTAGTGATTGGACAGATGGTGTGAGCTACATGGGGGGGGTTTCAACATGTATTTTATATCTGTTCACTGACTTAATGCATATTTCCAACATAACTGGTCAAATGTGCATATTTGAAATTCAATTTCAACTGATGCTTTTGCTTACGCCAAAACTGCAGGCCATATTATTTAGTCAGCATGCAAAGTTTGCTAAATATTTTGGCCAATAAAATATACAGATCCCTGTCCAAGGGCTGTGGATCTAATAGTAGATTCAGGAACATACAAGAAGCAACAAGTGACAGGAGGTAAGTCACTGGAAAAGTTTTTTGGATGTCCTACATATGCTTTCACTCAACCACATTCTCCAACATTTGCCATGGTCACAAGTTTATCCTGATGCATCACAGAGGTTTAAGGGGAAAGGACATTACATTTTATCATGGGATATGTAGTAAAACCAATAGTAGCAATAGGAACAAGAAAGAGATGAAATAAAATCTCCATAGACCATTATCACATCTTCTGTACAAAAACATGTCCAAAGAAAATATTTCAATTCAGCTCAAAATCTAGTTAAATTATGCAAAATAACCATTTTGATTAGGTTTTTTCCAATGGAAAAAAAAAAATCTTAGTAAATTCAAAACTTTCCCACTACCTTCTTCAATTTTGCAGAGACTTAATTTTCTGTTAAGCAGATTGAAAAAAAATCCTGACCAGTCCGGCTTGTAATGGTAAAGTCAGACCTAGATATGAACTCAAGTGTTTGCAGAAAATGAGCTAAATATGAACAAAAGATGATTAAACCCAGGACTGAATATTCATAGAATTCTTTTTCTAAGTTAATACTGCTCTAACAACAACATCAATAGCAGTAGCATCTGCTAACCCATGTTTTTCAAATGCAAATAAGACTATCATATATTTCAACACACCTAAATATTTGCAGAACGGTGTCCAGCCATAGTTTCCTAGGATAAATATACCTTGTTGGTTAATATTTTCAAATTTTCCAAAGCATGTAACAGAGAAGCAAGCAATATCAGTAGAGTTGACAGCAGTATCATTTGCTTACCTGTGCCCTTTCAGATCTATAGGTACATCCTCATCGTAGAAATACATAATACAGGGAGCTGCATCAGTGAACCCGATGACAGGTCTACAAAGGAGGCAATCACCATTTCTTTGACTGTACCAGAAAAACAGGCATATGAAAGAGGCTCATTACTGATCTTTGCAGCAGGGGTTTACCCAGTTTACTGTCGGCTTTAAGAAAATCAGTAATGTGTGAGTCCAAACAAAATGATAGAGATATACAATACCTTGGCTGACAAAATCATATGGCTCCAGGAGATGATGCTTCAAGGGAAGTATAACGCTTCTTGAAGTGAGATCCCAGCAGATGTGACAATATATCTTCATAGGATGTAGTGCCACAGGGTAGACTTGAATTAGCAGAGATCAGAAACAAGGTCCATAAGTTTTAGGAAGAAGAGGTTTTTACTGTGTGATAAAAAGCATGTCAACAAGCAGAATCTGAATATCCAGCACAGGGGCTTTAATGTGACTGTCTAACTTTTAATCTGGGCAGCATATATTCTACCCTAGCCCACACATGCTTTAGGTTATGGTTTTGTCAGTGAGGATTAGCAGGATACATCCTTGTATCACCTTCAAAGTGACATTAGTTTTGGTCTTTCAAAAAAGTATGTCCATGGCCCATCCTGGAAAAAAAAAGAAATCTCCCATAAGAGGAATGTTTAAAAATAAAATCCCTATAACTGTAACCTGGCTGTGTAATTTATATGTATTGGGTATCTTTCAGATGGCCAGAGATGCTGTAATTATACTACAGGAATCTGACTATGAATTTGGCATATCAGTTTTGAAAACATGCCCCAGGGTTTCCAAGCTGCCATAATTTTACTTGAGCAGTAATGGAATAAATACAATCTAGATACACATTGCTGTTCTTCAGTATAACTACTTCTTCAGGCAGATTTACCATAACGCACTCTGAACAGAAAAACTATGGCTCATTTACAAATGTAATTTCAATTGAGGATAGTTTTCCAATCTTCTTTCATTTGAGTCTCAATTGAACTTCTTCTCCTTTTTGATGGCATGATTAGACATTGTGAGAGCTGTTGCAGATTAGTCAAGCACAGAGAGAGTAAATTGGGAAGGATGTTTTATCAGTGAACGTCACAATATATGAAAGCAGATGTGTATGCTCTGAGCTGTTCCCTCAAATTACTGTTATGGAATAATTTAGCCCTTTTGATTCTCACAGATTACTGCTTCCACTGATCATGCTGTCAAAATCAAAGTGAGCACTTCATTCCGCTTTTATTCATGCCAGATCTATTTTGCTTTCATAATGAGCAGATATTACCACTGCACAAAGAGGATAAAGACATTCACAGTGATAGATAGGCGAGAGATTAAATGGGATCTTTATGACTTCTTCAGCCATCAGTTTTGACTGTGCGATAAGACGAGTCGAGTTGGGCACTGATTTGTTCTTTATTGGAGCCAATATTAGCATGAGCTTACCAGTGCACAGTCTGATAAAATCCATTTAAGGTGGAATCTATATAACAATTCATGAGTTACAAGAACTTCTCCTATAAAACACATCTTCAGCAACCTCTGCAAAGGGAAAATAAGCCATTTCAGAATTATAATTCCTTATGTTCTGGGACAATAATTAATTCATAATTCTGTGATTTAAGGGACACCTTGGGATTATCAACAATCCTGGAACCACAGGTTTAAATCCTCACTCTCAAATCACCACTTAGTTTGGTATTGTTCTAACGGTGTTTGGGCAACACCTTGAAACCCAAGACCTACCTCACCTACCCAAATTTTAGAAGATATGTGCTAACTTTTCCTCACTTTGCCTGGCTACAGGCTTTCCACCTGCCTCACTTTCCTTTTGTGCACACAGTCTTTCTCCCACCTCTCCTCCAGCCTGCAGAAAGAGCAGTACTATGTGTCTACGGCTTGACTTGGAACAAACTGGGGAACTCCACTGGGAAGCCACGACTTTGATAAAAGAAAGACTATCATGCTTCCTTTTCTAGTATCTCAGATTGTGGTTGGGGTCCCATGTCTTCTGGCAGCACAAGTATTGCTGGTTTCCGTTGTAGTGGGAGATTACAACTAGGTTATGGAAGGAATGGCACCTGAACCATGCTATCTGTGACCATTGTGGATGCTGTGATTGTTATGAAAATGGGGGTACAGGAGATGTATATTTCCATTCTGTAGTTTGGGGCTCCTGGGATCCAACCCAATTGCTCAGCTAAAGGTCCAAACACAACATTTCCTCCTCAGGATTCCCTGTTCCTCTGTGATTGAAGGAAAGGTCTACCACAGAAAAACCTGTAGTCTGGGGTTCAGGATTAGCATCCAGTGTGGCAAATGGTTGCATTAATTATATTGAAATTATCTGTGAATTTTTGACTAGCAAATCAAAGCAAAAAAAACAAACAAAAAAAATCCTCTGAGGGACAGATTTTTTAGGAGATCTGACTCCACCATGCTTCTGGGATTAATCGTAAAGAGCTGAAGTGGTTGGGAGGCAATTTTCTGTTCCAGATGCCAATTCCAAAGTGTATCAATATCGATTCTGTCCTGTTTCAAGGCAAAGGTATTTGCGTACTTACCACATCTATGTAATTTACTGTTCCTCTGGATTATGAGTAGGCCCAAAAGCACCAATCAAAGTTGGAGTCTCACTGAATTTGACCTTCTTCCAACCCTTGCTGAAAGACCACTCTGGACTGTCTGCTATGATTTTTCATAGGGTACCCATGACCTAATCCACGTCTCTCTCTGCATGTAAAGACCCCACGAGGACTCTATAAATCTTTCAGTCCTATACAAGACTACTCAGAAGCCAATACTATGCAGTTATACATTTCAGTTAGTATCAGAAACATGCTTCATATCTGTTAAACCAACACAAACAACATAGCCACATGGCAGGGAACTGGTTTTTACTGTTTCTTCGCTTGTATTATGATGAAATTGCTCAATTGCTTGGAGAAAAAGATTTTCTTTGTGCATTTTTAAGCATGCTAAGGAAACAGTTGGTTAGTACAAACTTCTGTAGGGAAGTAAGGAGACAATAACCACTCCCTATGAGTACCCGGCTGAAAATTTCATTTCTTGCACATGTAATTATAAGTTATAGATATGTAATTATCATTCGTATATTAGCCAACATATTATTTCAAAGCCTAAGTCCAACTAACTCAATAAACACCATGGTAGTGAATATAGTCCTGTATGATCAAAATGGACAAATTATATCAGGTCAGTGTTTTTTTGGACCAAATTTGTTTTGGTTTTTTTCCTCCACACACCCTGGAATATTAAGACAGTCTCAATGGAAACTTATATATGCTGTCTCCTCCATTTCTCTAAAATGGCTTTGATTCCTAATAGTGTTGTAATAAAATGCAGCAGAGTGTATCTTGACTTTAAAGGACAAGCATCTACCTGTGTATTCAAGGGATTGTTTCCTGCCCACTGTTTTAAAATATTTTTAATGTAGTTTTCACGTGAACGTGCAGTAAGCAATAAAGTTCTTGCCAGTATAAAATAGTCTTAAGTAGACAGTAAAGTAGAATCACTCTGAATGCACTGCCTTTAACAATAAATGCCTTCATAGCCACCTGTCAGAGTGTCTTGTGTTTATTCAGCACTATTTTTCATGTTTTAGAATTAAGTGTGGAAAATTATGCGTGGATTATCAGGGAACATTAACATTCTAGGGGAATTACAGAACTAAGCAGGCCCCAGACCCAAGCAGGAGTTGAGATAATGTTTCTGTACACCTTCCAAAGAATAAACCATCCCAGAATGTTATTGAAAATATTTTCAAATAAATACCATTGGAGGAAACCAAATCTTTTATGGACAACTCAAGAATGCCAGTGCTGAAAATGCATAATACAACCCAAACCTAGATAAATGATGCACCCAGAAGCAGTAATTCACTTTTCAATACAGATCATCTGTATTAACAGACAGGTGAATAGAAAATTGACAGTAAACCCACACCCAAACGAAGTTCACACTTAGCCTCAGCTGGAAGAAGTGCTGAGCTCTCTTCTCACTGAATGAATTCAAGGAGACCAACAGGTTCTTGCCATTAGCCATCTTATATTTTTTTCTTATTTTAAGCTCTGTCACAAATTTGATATTCAGACAAAATTTACTAACTACTTTTTACAATTCATAGGTTTTCTGAGAAAAAAAGGCCTGATCTGGTCTGTTGTTTTGCTTTAAAAGAATAAGAAAACCACAGTTTTGAGATACCAATCAATGATTTCAATTAAGTTGACATCATTCCTTTGAACAGACAATACAGCTCCAAATATACAGGGAGTGTCTTCCACCATATAACACTCCAGATTAAGATTGACAAATGACAACCTCTTCTCATTCTGCCTTGTATTACCAACATATTGTAGGTAGCAGTCGTAAACAATTTTCTTGTATTCATCCGTGAAAAGACAACTCCCCTGTGCTCTTAAATGACTACGGATAGATGACTCTGTCTCCAACCCAGCCAACGGGGCTGACCAGAGGCAGGGCAACGGCAAGATACATGTCCTTACAGACTGTGGTGGAAGCTGCGTTACAAGTATATGTCAGCGTAGAAGAACCTATCAAGAAAAAAACAACTATCAAATGGGTCGCTGCACCTTGCTGTGCACATCTTAATGTTCCTTAGCACGTAAAATCCATCTTTTCTTAGGCAATCAGGGAGTGAATTAAAAGAGGTCTTTGAAAGAATCCCATACTGGGGACATCTGCAGGAATTAAATTTATACCTGTTAAAAAAATCTTGCTTAAATTGGGCCTAACTTTTACTAATCTGAAAAAATACAGTTAGATCCAAGATACTTAGTTTACCTGTTACTTGAAAAATCCACAGATGACATAAATGTTTCAACTGCCAGTCCCTCTTAGCAAGAAACCAAGGAGGATTCCCCACTGCAGTTACAGCAAGAGGCTGGAGATCTGCGGCAATGTCTTGGTTCTGTTGGGCAAAACGACTTGATCTTCATCTTAATGCCTCAAGTTTAATAATGTATCATTTCTTCTCTCTTTCCCATTCACTTCCATTTCAATTTCATCAGAGAAATATAAAATCAGCATCGCTTCTATACAGAGAGGTTTTAGTATTAGGGTATTATTAACAATAAAAAGACAAACATTATAATTCATAATACTGGCTTTTCTGTGAGGACACATGGGGAAGACCTGCTGTTCACACCTGCCTTAGGATAGGATTTCTCCCAGACAAACACAGTCACACACCTTCTGGCCTCGGAAAAGGGTTTGGTATAGAAATGGGCTAGAGAATAAGAGATATAAAACTGTGAATGATAACTTTGCATACATGTGAGCATCTTCCTTCCAGCCAAAGCATTTAACTATGTCTCTTCCTCAAGAAATTCCTTCAAGAAATTCCATAAGAGCTTTGTATAGTTTGTGATATGATAGTGCAAAATATGAACAGAGAGATGATAAGTACTGAAGTCAAGGAAGTTAGTGCAACAGAAGTAATATACCCAGTCCTGGAAATGTAGTTGAATGAGAAGACTGAGGAAACTCAGTGAGTATTTGATATGGTAACCAAAAACGTATCTGATATAAAGCATTGCTGTAAAAATAATCATAGTCATTCAGAGCAGATGTTGCAAAATATGATGACAATGTGATTTGTGCAAGTTTTAGGGGATTGGCTTATTCTGAGTTTGCTACTGCTCACTGGATTGCCTTTAGTAAATAATTTTACAACTTTGGTACGTAGTGGCTGCATACTCAGCATAAGTTCACAAACTTCTAAATCAGTACACTCAGCAAACCTTACCTGAACTGTGCAACTTGGCATAGGAGACTGTGCTAGCCACTTTTCCAGACTTACAGTGGGCACAGCAGTGCCAGGTACCTGGAGCATGTTCAGGATAGCCAATGGCAGCTCCTCCTGCCCCCAGTATCAGGATCCTTCATACAACTGGCCACGGCACTGGGAGAATCACCTATAGCACAGGCTCGTGTTAAAGACATTGCCATGACCATGGCTGAGAACATCTGGATTGAACTAAAGCTAAATTAGGATGACATTAAGAAATAGTAGTAATGATTTCTGACATGAATGAATTATGGGCTGGTGCCATTCTCTGAAGAACATTCTTATCTTTGCTAAGTTACCTTAAGGAGATAAGAAAACACATTAAGAAGGAACCTAAGCAATTATTCTAGCTAAAATCCAAGGTGCTCAAAATAAAGTATCATCACATTGAAGGATTAGTGGCCATTGCTGCAGGTAGGCATGTGCCATATCCTGAATGCTATACCCAACTGACGCTGTTTGTCTAAGCTAGTCTTAAAAGAAGACATTTGTAAACAGAAATGTATCCAAAGATCAAGGGAACATGACTTTCATGGACAGTGAATTGCCAACATACCCGAGAAGCTTATAGAAAAGTGGACCATCTGGGATGAGTTATTTGTATGTCTCCATAGAGATGAAAGCAGAAGAAATGAGAAAATATGGCATTGTGAGAGAATATAAATCTTTCTGAAGCTATGAAAGTAGCTTCTTATTCAAGTTTAACTAAAAGAATCATTAATGTCATAAGCATATGGCAAGATGTAAACCAAAATTATTCATGTGACATAACATGCTTCTTTTATAACAGATGTGAGATATCTAGGACTTAAAGCATTGGTGAGAAGAACTGTTTTTGTGCATGTAAACTTTGTGCTTCATCAAGGAAATAGCCAAAAGACCAGACCAAAAAAGGAGAGGAAGGACATATACCACCTTCTTAAGCAGCACAGCCATTAGGAAAAGCCTAAAGAAAACTGAGAGTTTGTTGTTGTCCAAGTGTTACCCTAGAGAGATTTGGAGCGATGAAAAGCCACAGCAGCTCTTGTTGTCTTCAAGGACACAAGACAGTGCAGCCTTTGTATATTAAACTGGAACAGACGTTCCCACAAGCCAGTCATTTATTCACTAACCGCACAGTAGCCATCCACAGAGCTTCAGATGAGTGCTGAGAACAAAAAATGTCACAATAAGAGATGCACAGTCAAGGAGGGACCCTGCATGGGATGGTTACAGGCAGTGAGAGGGTGTCACGGTTTAACCCCAGCCAGCAACCAAGCACCACCCAGCTTCTCACTCACTCACCCCCAGTGGGATGGGGGAGAGAATTGGAAGAGTAAAAGTGAGAAAACTCATGGGTTGAGATAAAGACAGTTTAAGAGGCAAAGCAAAAGCCAAGCACACAAGCAAAGCAAACCAAGAAATTCATCCACTACCTCCCATGGGCAGGCAGGTATTCAGCCATCTCCAGGAAAGCAGGGCTCCATCACGTGTAATGGTACTTGGGAAGACAAATGCTGTCACTCTGAACATCCAATGCTTCCTTCTTCCCACAGCTTTATATGCTGAGCATGATGCCATATGGTATGGAATATCCCTTTGGTCAGCTCTCCCAGCTGTGTCCCCTCCCAACTTCTTGTGGACCCCCAACCCCTTGCTGGTGGGGTGGGGGTGAGAAGCAAAAAAGACCTTGACTCTGTGTAAGCACTGCTCAGCAGTAGCAGAAACATCTCTGTGTTATCAACACTGTTTCCAGCACAAATCTGAAACACAGCCCCATACTAGCTACTGTAAAGAAAAGTAACTTTACCCCAGCCAAACCCAGCACACAGGGAGGAGCAGACACAACCAGAATCACCAAATAAGGAAAGAATTGCCTCAGCCTTCCCCCTCTCTCCAAATGCGGTACTGGTGTTGACTCTGTCACAGTTCCATAAGCCCATGCCCTATGAGTCATAGAACCATAGAATGGTTTGGGTTGGAAGGGACCTTAAAGATCATCTAGTTCCAACCCCCCTGTCATGGGCAGGGACACCCTCCACTAGACCAGGTTGCTCAAAGCCTCATCCAGCCTGGCCTTGAACACTGCCAGGGATGGGGCATTCACAGCTTCTCTGGGCAAACATTTCCAATGTTTCACCACACTCTCAGTGAAGAATTTCTTCCTGATGTCGAATCTAAATCTCCCTGCTTTCAGTTTAAACCCATTAACCCTTGTCCTGTCACTACAGGTCCTTGTAAAAATTGCTGCTCCCATCCCAGCTCTAACCCCTCAGAGTGTTAGAGCAAGGGCTGTGTCATAGAGCAGGTACAGCCCTGCCCAGATATATGTACCAGCAAGGCAGCTTAAAAGACCAATGGATTATATTTGCACTAAAGACTCTTGTGAAATCATGTGAGCAACCTGTGTTTGGGTAAATTTGTTGCCATTTTGCATTTGACAGATACAGTATTCATAATTGCCATGTTGTTGTGCATCTCACACAAGCCAGGAATGATGGACAGCACACAACCACCGTGTCCTTCACACCAAACATGCTTCTCCTGCCCGTGGTGAGGAGCACAGGCATACTGTTGTGAACAGTCTTGTTTAACTTGCGTTTGAATGACACACTGGCCATTTAATAAACTGTTCTGATATAAACTGAACTCCTGTTCCCTGATTTAAGCTACTGTCACAGTTGAAAGTTTTAGCAGGGGAGGAGCAAAGTCACTGTAAAAATAAAAAGACAAAATGCTTCCAAGAACTAGAAGATGAAAGGAAGAAAACCAACTGTTCCTGAAGTTAAATTCAATGGCAGTAAATCTCTCTCTTTTTTCCAGTAGTTTATTCCAGAAATAATTTACAGCCCAAAACATATCTCATGGCATACAAATCAATCTGTATTGAGCCTGCCTGCCATTAGAGAAGGTCCAGAAGGGGAAAAAATAAAAATTGACTATAAATAGTTGCATTGTGACTCATTTTTCATTTGGAAGATGTCTGTTATTTATAAGATTCATGAAGTTTAAATAAAAGTCCAAGTTGACTTTTTGATGATGGTCCCCATTCTGCAGTAAGACCAAAGAACTACCAGGGCGTTTGCCACTGTCACAGAGGGTCTGGCTCTGGAGCTGTCCAGACGTGATCTGCTTGGTCCTGAAGCTGCAGCAAGCCTGGACCATGCAGTCACAATTAACACCAGCAAACGGTCACCAAAACAAGGCTGTGCTGTTTCACCCCTGAGCCCAGAGCAAAAGCAGCTCCCTTTCGGTCAGACCAGTGTGTTTTAAATACTTTGATGAAGTTTCCACCTTAAGGATTGTGGGGAGGAAAAAATAGAAAAGCAAATTGCAGAATGTAGACTGAAGTACTTGCGATCCCTGTGACAAATACTAATGTATAAATCAGCAGCCCAATCCAGGCCCGGGCCGCTGATCATGTTCTTTGCTGAAATGTCACCTGTTCCTATCTAACGATTTGCATAATGCAAAGCTTCTCACTCGTAAAATACAGATTAAGAGGGGAAGCAAAGAGTCATTCTCGAACCATGGAGCCATTTCAAACGAAAAAAAAAAAAAAAAAAGCAGTCTTTACTATTAACCCTGCCTTAGCCAGAGGCTTTATTTCCCTTTTTTACATTTGAAACGATCGCTCCATTTGGAAAGCAAAACAATCAGTTAGACCCAGTCTCGCCTCTTTTATTTGTTTGCCTCGTTTCCGTTAGACTCTCAAATTCAACAGGAACAGAAGTGAAATAATTAAACCATTTAATATTGGAACTTTAATGAAACATTTAACTAGTCTCATAGAGCCTGTCTGAAATGCACAGGCATCTACTGGCAGATTCCTGTCAGCTTCAATGGGGTGAGGCTCTAGTAGCCATTTTGAGGAAGTTCCTTCACTATTTTTTTTCCCCATACTTTTTAATTTACCCTAAGGCATATGACT
Organism: Rhynochetos jubatus; assembly: GCA_027574665.1. Taxonomy (NCBI): domain Eukaryota; kingdom Metazoa; phylum Chordata; class Aves; order Eurypygiformes; family Rhynochetidae; genus Rhynochetos; species Rhynochetos jubatus. Next base: position 49,125,782 of record CM050651.1, on the reverse strand, counting down.
CCTTACATACAAAAAGAGGAGCTTTTTTTTTCTTTTCCTGCAGTGAAGACAACAGTGCTTATGGCCACACAAAATTCTTTTCAAAAAGCACCATGCAGTGTTAGCTTGGTATTGCTAATAATAAACATCCAGAGGGCAGCTGGAGTGTCAGAAATAAAAATAGGCAGGTATATTGAACTGAATATTTCAGGATTGAAAACAATTCTAATTGTTAAAGGTTAGGATGAGGCTTATCCTTTCCCACATTATCCTAAAAAAGGTTGGTGTCCTGCCAGGCTCTCAGTTCTCCTGATAACCATCTGGTCTTGGCCATCACCAGAAACTGGGTTCTGGTGTTCACTGGGCTTGGGCTGGCAACTCCTTTGCTCCAACCAACAGTACTGTTCTGTGGCAGAGTTTTAACTTATTAAAGGAATGGGAGCTCTTTTCTTGCAAGACCTTCAAATTTGCACATGCATGTAAATGCTACAAGGGCAACCATGGTCTCGACTGCAGCATGTGCCACGTCTTCTCCCTCAGGCCAGCTGTGCCTGGCAAAACCCTCTGCCCAAGCCATTGGGCCTGGACAAGGTGTTAATAATAGTTAAAGATCTCCGTACCTAAAAGACAACTTGTTTCTGTGCATGGCTGTGAAAAGATGGGAGATGGAAGCACGTGCTGATGCTGCCACGTCCTGTGTTTGGTCGCCTGCAGAGCAGCAGTGGGGGATTTTCAGATGAACGGGTTTTATTCTGGCGTTCCCCCCTGGGCTGCCAGCACCGAAGCCCATTAACCTTTGGGGAATGGTTCAAAGCTTATCTATTTTCCTGTGGTCCTGAACTGCAAGTTGCTGAAGTCTCCTTGCTTTCTCTGGCAAGAGAGGGGGTTTAATATGTCATACTGAGCTTGCTGCACCCCACTGCACATCTGTTTCCTTCGGGAGGCTGCATTTGTTCACTCACCACTGATTAAGCTGTTTCATGTTTTTTTTCCTCAAGATCTTTAAGTCCTGGGGAAAATATAAGCAAACTGAGTGTAATAAGGTGCAATAATAAACACTAAGGTTGCAGCCATTTCTCATGAGCACACCCATGGGCAGGAGTAGCAAGCACGCTGCTTGCATGACTAAGGATTGGGTCAATTACTCTAGGATAAAGTAGAAAGCTTCAAAATATTAGATATTTTCTGCTTATTTAGAGATACTTTCTGGTGATACAAATCTGAACAGGAATAAAAGTTTCAAAATAACATGAAGTTTTAAGAGACCTTAGGGAAGAAAGTGTGGTAAAACTCATAATATTTAAGACTTGCCTAGGAACAAAAGCTGTTACATGATGCTGGAAGTTAAGTTTAGACATAAAATTCAACACTGATTTCTATGGGAGTCATGAGACAAGCTTTCCAGGGAATTTCCTGAGTCCATCTCCCTATGTCTGAGACATAACCCTTTCCCCCAGAGAGTTACTCCCCTCCTTAATGCCAGTTTTCACAAAACTTGTCAGAAATTTCTGTGATGCTATCAGTTCAGTCAAGATTGTCTAATAATTATGACAAAAACATGGACAAAGAGTGACATACAGAACAAGACTTCATGGAAACAAAGCTAAATTTGGAAAATAAGGAGATACAGATGATGAGAAGAAAGAGGAAAGGGGGTATCAGAGGCAATTTTTACATCACTACACCAGAGAATTTTACATAAGCATAACTATAGATCATGTGAAAGGGTGGGAAATATGTTACCGTTTTTTCCCTTCCTTATTCTTCTCACTTTATTGTTGGTCTTCTTTCAATATCCAGTCTAAAAAGAGATACTTACTGAAGTCAAGGGCAAGACTATAGGGCTTGGAGAAAAATAGCTTTGAAGAGCATCTAACTAGGTTCTAAGTACTGCCATAAAAACTGCCAAAGGGACAGTTTTCTGTAATATTTTTAATAAGAATAGGTACAACTGGTATACAAAAATTAACAAAGCTTACTGGGAATATTTCCCTATGGACACTCTGAGTTCATCTCTTCTTCCAGGTACTTCTACCTTTCTGATGTGACGTCAGGAGGTAGCGAAGGGTGAGACTAACACTAAGGAGGGACAGACTCCCACTACACCTGGACTTTTCTTCTTCACCACTTTCTTCTCCATTACTGCTTCTTGATCCTATTGTCATCCTCATTCTTGAAAATCTGCTGGCAGTTCACCCTATAATGCGTCCTCTACCTGAAAGTCTATGGACTAGATGATCTAATGGGACTTTTCCATGTCACAATCTGTGATTTTTGTCTTTATATAGTACTTCATTCCCTGTTTCCCCTTCCATCTCCTTCTGCAAATTGAGACTGGCTGAAGGGAGGTTTAAAAGAGAACGAACTGTCACTTAAACTCTCTGCATCACTCAGTCATTCTTATAAACGGGTATCTCTCATGGCTTCAGCTCTGTCAGGAAAGCTAAGCCTCTCAAAATCTCTCAATATTCAAGATGTGCAGAATAAATTACAAAGAGCAGGTTTATCCACAGATACTTGTCTTTCAAAATTAGCATTGCTGTTCAAAGATGCAGCATGCACGCTCATTCGCACACACACACACACACAGAGCCTTCAGAAGCTTCAGTGCTTCCAAAAAGGCAGCTGCTCTATCCAACATCTTGCCATAAAAGCTGAGAGAATTTTTACATGAATGTTTGTATTGCATAAAGAGAACTGTAGGATTCTGCAGCCTGATCTGCAGCTGGCATAGAGCTTTATATACCAGTGCCTTCTCTGGACACAGACTAAATTACCAAACTTAAAATTTGCCTTAATTTGCTATGTAGTTTTAGGATTATGGACTGTCGTTGACATCAGGAGAATTCATTCCTGAGGTCTGTTCTGATGTACTTTTTAATGCAGAGTTTGTTATGCTAACTCTGTTCCTCCCACAGCTGAAACTAAGCTATCTTCAGCCACACTTTATTAGCACAGGCCTCTTTAATTGGCAACCCTTAGCTTCATTTAGAGGCTACCACTTATTTGTGTCCAATGTGGGCAAAGCCTGGCAACATCTGCAGCACACCTGGACAGGCACTGTGCTGTGAGCTCTGTTGCTGACTCGCTGATACGGTTCTGCTCTCAGAGAATCAATGGCAGAACAGCAGTGAATATTCACTTCTGGTGAGCATTGCGAGGATCCAAAGCAGCAAAGCACCTAAATACAGGTCTAAGTCACGATGTTAATTGCTGAATTGGGAGCAGAACTGAGAACTGCTATCTCTATGAGATACTTTTCCCAATATCAAGAAGTAGACTTTTATATTTTCTGAAACTTTACGTAACATATTTCCTCCCTGTTTGTATTTCACATTTCTAAACCTTTCCTCGTACTGTCATTGCTCAGACCCTTCCATCTTATTTTATCTGGGATTATCATTTTCTACTTACATTTATGCAAGGTAAACATTCTTTCGCACAAGATTTTTATACAAAATAATAATAAACTTATTAGTGAATGCTGTGCTTGAGCCCAAGCAAAAAGTGAGCTGCCTTTCTGCCCTATTAAGAATTCTATTAATCTTCAGGAAAAAAAGATGGAGAAACAGACATAGGTGGAGAATAAAATGAGTTGCAGGTTCCATGAGTATTATCTGAAATATGTAATAACTTCAGTACCACAACTCTTTGGTTATATTCTGTCCAAAGGATAGATGTGATATGATCATTCTCTCTCTCTCTTTTTTTTTTTTTTTGATAATAACTGATCAAAAACAAAATGAGTGATTTTTCTCTCCAGTTCTTTTCCTCTCCTTCTGTCTCTTGAGAACAATTCCTTTGCTGAGTCTTGCAGCTGAGATTATGGTCCCATTTCTAATCAGTTACAGGATCCGTTTGTCTGTCTTGAAGTGGGCCAATGTGCCAGACAAATAATAAAATTATTTACATTCTGTACTCAGTTATAGTAAAGAATTCAGGTTGACATAAACATGTACAAATCGGGTTCTTTCTTATAAACATCTCAAAGGTAAACTTATTATTATTTCATTGAAACTGTATGATTTTCCCTGAAGATACTTCTTACATTTTCTAGAATATGCCAATCTGCATTAGACAGCAAGCTGAGGTATAGGGCTGCACAGACCTGAAAGGCAGAGAATGTTAGACAAAAAGCCCCAAATGAAGTTTAAAACATCTGATATTAAAAGCAACACATTGCATTCACTTTCACATAATCAATCTTAAAATTTACCAGAAGTAAAATATTCTAAGGTCAACTCCACTGTGTTTTTCTCAAAAATCACTAAAAAACCCAACAATAGGAAGCAGAAGAAAATATTTTTTTGTCCTTGATCCTCCCTTGAATGAAGGCAATCTGCTAGAATTTGCATTTTACACTCGGGGGCCCAGTTTCCTCCCTCCTGCCTGAACCACTCACCCCTGCTGTAGAAGTCAATGGGTGTTTGGTGTTCCTTGCTGAGGCAGAATTGATTTGCTTGTGTTTCAGAGGCTTATAACTCAGCTCTTTGCAGTGCAAATAAATTGACAACTTTTCCAAACTATGAACAGCCAGCTTTCTGTCTATAATCTTAGAAAAAAGAACATATATGTGACATTTGGATATTATCAACATCTTGTTAAAAGCATAGAGGAGTCCCAAAAGCTTGGGGGAAAAAAAGCAAAGGTTTTATGTCTATCCACATGATACTGGGGGAATTAATATCTATGATACTATGATCCCTGACACCCCTTTTTTGCTAGCCCAGTAGTCATCCAGTCCCTGGTTAGGTGTGGGTTACTTGGGAGAGGAAGCTGTTGGCAGATCTGTTTTCTAGCAGCAGTACTTTGAAAAGAGTATGTATTATCTATGGTGCAGTTTATATGTATAGAATCATAGCAGTTACTTCTTCATCGTAGATGTTGGCTTGAAATATCTGAAAGGAGGGAAGGAAGAATCTCCTCTTTAATATATTTAGAGCCACCTTGTGGTCCCTCTTTGGATATCTCCTCACCCTCCCCTGGGAGCTGACGGAGGCTTGATGTCTCTCAGGTACCTGTGTGCTGAGAGCTGCTCCCATCATACCAGGCACTGCCATCCCCCTGTACCCCACCACCATCAATACAGAGACCTGAGGGAAATTGTCACATGCTTGATTATAAGCCTTTTTTTAGACAAAAGCATCCTAGTTCTTTGTTTATGCTTATGCTTCATAACATGATCTCCCAGACAATATCTCAACAATATTTAGTAGAATTTAAATAAGATGAAAAGAATAACGAGGGAGAGTGAAGATAGTCTGCTCTTTCAGCCTTTCAGTCCAGTTCCAGAAAGCTGGAACCCGGTGATGTTTTTAGCATTTTCCCAAATCAAATGAGATACTTATCCATCTGTGTCACAGGAGAGTGATGGTAAAAATTTCCTACAGCTTATCTGAAATATTGATTCACAATGCAGACTGTAATGAATGGGTTTCCAACCGTGCAATAGTTCTTGTTAAAAAAAATAAAAAAATCACAATATACTACCTTCTTATAAATTACCATTTACAAATACTCAGAACAACATATGGTGGCACTGTCTTGGCTCAGTAAAACCTTTTTATGGGATAACTTTAACATGTAAAACTTATTAATATTTTTAAAGCTAAACAAGTGTTTTGTTGAATAAAGGTCTAAGATTTTTCCTGAGGTTTCATTTCTACTGATGCAGGAGATGTAACAATGGGAGTCGGGCAGGGCAAGATGCGTCTGAGTGAATGGAGCTGTCGACACCATTTAAGTCAAAACCCAATTCATTCATCTGCTCTTATTATAGCCCAAGGAGGGAAATGAGTAAATTTGACAAAATTCGTAGGTGTCTACAACAGGTTTGATAAACCATGCCCTGAAGTGTCTCTCCAACAACTCGACAGGTGACCTATGTCTAGTGCAGATATCTAGATGGCAAATTCCAGCACAAAGTGAAATTACTGCTACCTATGGTCTCTGCAGATGTTTTCTCATTTCTGACAGCATCAGTAACTTAGGTTTGCTTCTGCATAAATTTGAACCGATATAGCTAAGGGTGTGTTTAAAGCCAGTTTAAAAAAGGGTGGAAAACAAGGATGTTCTTAAATCAACACAAAACATCTCACATTTCCTTATCTCTTTCAGGTGCAGGGTTTGTATCATTATAATTTTTAGCTCTGTGCAAGATTAAATTTTTCCCTCAATTAGCACCTCTGTCAAAGCCTTCTGAAGTCAATGAGAGTCCTTTCACTGATTCCATTAGATTTTGGATCCGCTCAAATCCTTCAGTTCATGACCTGTAATGATTTCAGTAGGCTCCAGTGGAGCAGCACACTGAGCACCACCACCCACACATAAATGTATATGTTCACCTCCCAGTGCATTCCTTGAGCTTTTTGCTGTTTCCTTAAAATGTGACCAATTTCCCACTCCAGCCACAGTGAGGAAGTTAAAGAGCCTGGAAATACCTGGGTACTAAACTGATTTCATTTTCCTCCCATTCAGAGAGAGATCCCACTAGCAGCTTAAGGAGCAAGAAGTTTATTTTATTTGCATTTGAAAACAAGAAAAAAAAAAGGCTTTTTATTCTCCTTGGGATAAAAGGACACTTTGGATGTACCTCATGGAATTGTTGAATACACTCTTTTCTCCCCCTGGATGTGTCTACCCAAACAGCAGTGCAAGGGTACCTGTGTGCTCAGGCAGTTCCCCCAGGTTGGAGCTCAACTTCAGTTCTCCCAGCCTGGGGGCTCCACATACCTCTGTTCCCAGCCCAGGAGCTTGGATATGCACATGCCCAGCTCATCTCGGCTCAGATGCTTTTTCTTTCATGGAGACAGCATGGGTAGAAAAAGGACAATATTTTTCCCTGATCACCTGCAGGCGCCAGGACATGGTGTCTGGAAAAGCTCATGGAGCATACTATCCATCCCACAGGGCAGACAGAACACAGAGCAGAGACAAAAGATCTCACCCTGAGCTCAGACAGGGCCAAGTAACCATGTTGCATCAGTAGACTCACAGCAGGTCAGGGCAGGTCTGGAGACACTTCTCCAAAATGCAACCTCTACTGGTGATGTGAAGGAGTGTGACAGCAGGTCCAAGCGAGCACGGGAGATGGAAGAGGAAGGGGCAGATAGAGCTTTTCACGTTATGGAAAACAAAAGGAGAAGAAACAACAGGAAAGACAAATAGCTTGGTCCATGCAAGGAGACTGAGCAAGTTGCAGCAGGCAAAGCTAGCATGCAGATGTGGGAGAGAGGAGAAGGATTGATCCAGGCACGTAGGGAAGACTTAGCCCAGTTGTCATCTAAGCAGGTTGGGAAGGAAGGGGAAAGCAAGAAGGGGGAGAGGATGCACCTCAGGCTGGGAAGTGGGAAGGTGCTGGAGGGAGGTGGTTAATAGCCCACACTCGGCTGCCTCACCAGGAATGGCAGTGACACCTGACTGGGAACTTGGGGAAAGAGTTGGCGGCTTATTAAAGCAGCCGGACCCTGGCTGAACCCCACGACTACACGCTAGGATTGCTGTGTGCCCCTTGATAACTCACAGCTGCTGATAAAGTCCACTGGTAATGGCTTTTTGCTAATGAGAAAAGTGCCGCTGATTATGACAAATAGCCTTGGACCAACAGGCTAAGCTGCTACATAGGCTCCCAATTGTCAGTCTGGGTGATTTTTGCATTTCATTATTTCTTTCCTGACGTCCTGGCTCCTTCTATCCTTAACGTACTCCCAGAGCCGTGTGTCACAATTTTAATAACACTTCTTTATCTCAATTTTTCCCCTCTCTCTCCATGGGAGCTGGAAACAAAAGGCTGTTACAGAAATAATGTTTAACCTCGCTCGTGTGCTGCAGCGAAAGAAACCCCACAGCTATTGTTCAAGAATTAAAAAGGCGTAAATAGGGCACACAGAGCCCGCTCAACCCTTAAAGACAGACTTTTAAAAATACCTATTATTACTATTATTTAGAACCCTTTCATGTACAGCTTCAAGGCCTGCCTTGTTCCCTTTCTCTTACCCTGTGACACAGGTATAGCACATATCTAAGCACCAAGTATGAAACCTTGGTGGACAGTGACACTGTCTCCCTGTTTTAATGCCTTCTAATAATAGCAATAGTATTCTAAATCGAAGAATGGGGGAGAAACATAACCATCAAGTATTCCAAATAAGCCTGCTATCTTCCTTGCAATTGCAAATCATCTGCTGTTATTAAAAAAAATGAGAGCTGAAGACTACTGGGGGCGTAGAGCAGAACCAAGGCCAGTGTATGCCCTAAGACTAGATGTAAAAATTATGCTTTTCTGCCCTTAAGATCAGAAAAGGGCAGCAAACCACTGAAGTTCACTGTATTCTCTCCTGCTCTCATATCACTAAGATTTAGGATCATAGATTCATAGAATGGTTGGGGTTGGAAAGGACCTTAAATACCATCTAGTTCCAAGCCCCCTACCATGACAGGGACACCCTCCACTAGACCAAGTTGCTTGAAGCCTCATCCAGCATGGCCTTGAACACTTCCAGGAAGGGGGAATTTGCTAAAGATCTCTGCTTATGAGGATACATTGGTGCCTATTGCCCTTGGCTTGCAATAAAGACTGATCCCACCACAGGTTCGTTGAGTGCCACAGTCCTGCTGTGCTGCCTGTCCATTCTGTCCTCGCCCTGGTGTCCTGCAAGAAGGAAAAGGGGTGAACCACAGCCCACAGAAGCATCTTGCAGTGATTGTGGGGAAAATAGGGGCACGTGGAGTTGTATGAGAGGCAGCACTTGAGCAATTGTGTTTTCAGACCCAGATAGCCTACTTGTAAATGCAAAACCAAGGAAACACGAAAGTGTTCCTGAGAGCAGAATTAAAGATGCGTGGCAGAAAAAGCAGAAGCACAGGTGCTCTCCCCATCCCCATTAACCAGTCAGGCAGTGGGAAATTTTAAAAGAGAATGATCAGGGGAATCTGCAAAAGAATCAGGAGTTCAGAGCATGGGATTTAACTGTAGGACTGTCCAATGTCTATCACTTGCATTTCTCTTTGTCTATGATTTTATAAATTGCAGCACTAGAATAACATTTGCTTTTCAAGTGTTGTATCTACATTACATCAGCAAAATTAAAATAATCCTAGTTGGAAAAAAATTTAATCTTAAGCTTCTCTTAGTCCCTCTATAACATATAATTAAAGGATTCCTGCTTTGTTTTTTAAGCATCTTGAGACATTTTGGCTTTTTATGTTGTCATCCCAAACTGAAGGTGAGGAGAGATGAATCTTCAATTAGGTTCTCCCTTCACTATTACCTCTTTACACTTTTCTTAGAAAACTTACAATTCATCAAGAATGTTAAAAATACACAAGAAAATTATGCAACCTGTTTGGAGTTTGTCTGCTTGAAATCTCCTTTGCCAACATCCTGCTTTTATAGTTATCTATAAAGTCTAACTTGAAAAGAACATAAAAAACATATGAAATTATTATACCAAAGACTTAAAAAATAATCTTATTTTCTAGAAAATTAAATGCTTTCTAAATTTATGACAAAGCTCACTCTCATACTGTACAGCTTGATTATTTTAACATCATGATTATAGAAAAGTTTGTAAACTAGTTTTATTTGCTTTACCACGGTTTCTGCTACTCGACAAGAAGAGTTTTTGCAGTATTAATTTTATTCATGAGAGGAAAGTTTACTGGAGAAAAATAACACACTCAGTCCACATAAGTAGTGTCAACCGTGAGCGCTGGTGCAAGATCAGAGCCAGAAAATTAATGCACAATCAATCACAAAATCACTTGCAGAGCAACAGCCAGATAATGATCGCTCCCTTTGAGAAGGAAACCTTCACAAAATCCCACTGTCCCTTTGGTTTGCTCTAGCTGATAACCTGCTGAAAGTCATCTCTCATCCTGGGCTCTCTAAAGCAAAGCCTGAGGAATATTTCTCGGTTGGGCCATTTCCAGGATAGCATTTGTAGCACACATTTGTCTTGTTTTTAGTTTTGCTGGATAATATTCTACCAACATTGAATTTTCAAGTCTTAAAATTAAAAGTAGCAGCCAGGCCCTGACACCTAATTACAATTTTTTCCCTCGCATAGTGCCATTAGTTTCAAGTCACTTACTTGAAGAGTGGTCCCATTATATTGGATCTAAAAGGCCTGTATTGAAAAAATCCCTGCTGTTCCCATGCAGCCATCCTCCAGCCTGCCATTCTTCCATTAAAATGTAGCCCTTCTTCATTGCTTACAAACACCTGGAAAATGCCTAGAAGAGCATGGATGCCACTGTAAGAGAAAAAAGTACAGCCACAACAGAGGTCACACAAAGTGTCTGACAGCTAAAGAGATTGTAACATTTCAGTCAACATCTGGATTGTGAGCCGGATTTTGCTAGTGTTAACCTGGAAATTTCAAGTATGTGTGAGAACCAGTAAAATCCCACCAGCAGCTAGGACTTTTATAGCATGCTAACCTGAACACATCTAATCACAACTGCAAGAACAGATAAATGTTCCTGGTATTCGTTAATTAAACAAACAGGAATTAAAACCTATGATTTTTCAGATTTTTCTGCTTTTTAACAGTTGGTGGGGGTTTTTTTATGCCCCATTTATTTGTGGAGTTTTTCTTGGCTTGATATATTTTTGTGTTTGGTAAGATATTTATTCTTTCCTCTACAGAGAAAGCACTTCCCAAAATTCAGTTTTGGCTGCTATAAACGTGAAGGCATTGTTTTAAGGAAATATTTATATGTTTAGGTCTATTGACCATTTATACCATTATTTAAAGGGGTCATGGAATAGGGCAGTGGTTATTAAAACAGAGAGAGAGAGCAAAAGCGGGAGAGAGACAGAGGGAGCGAGAGGTAAGAAACTCATAATGGGATTTTTCATGTGGAACGATCATTTTATCTAATACGTCTGAAAATGTAATCCATTACTACTAATTACCATGCTGGCATTGAAATACAGGATCACACTTCCTCCAGATTCAGATAGGGGCCCAAATCTCTCCGCTCATTGTTCTTCCCATCCCAGCTTGCCTCCCTCCCTTTCTGCTTCTCCAAGAAGAAATTCAGCCCTTCGGACATTAGTGAAGAAGGGCCCGAGGTCTCCCTATCGTCCTAAAGCAGAAGCTAAACAATATTAGCCAATCATTTTTGATAGATGAAGCATGGAAATTAGTTCCAGAGTTTAACTGATAACTGAAACCACACAGTTACATTCCATTATGGCAGCCTTAATTGATGAGCTCATTAAGCCCATTATTAGAGAAATTGATTTCAAATAGGCACTTAAAACTGGCTGGCAAAAGAAAAAGGTGAAGAGATACCGTACAATGTGAAGAAAGTAACTAAAATACATAATGAAGCAAGTAATTTTATAGGTTTGTTTAATGAAAGCCTCAAGAGCATATTAGTTGCTGTGTGGATTTTAAACACTCATTTTATGTACTAATAAAGCTCTCGTCCATTATGAGAGTTCTGAATGCCTCCAATCTTTAATGTAGCTCTGCTACTAATTAATTAATTAACCCCAGCTGAAGCAATCAATTAGTCATGCAGAATCGACACTTTAAAGGTCTGCCAGGTAGCACTGGGTACCAGCACTGAACAGTGGAAGCAAAGTTTCTTTTTTAATTATTTTTATCTTGCTTTCAACGTAACAGGAAAAAACAAACAGGACTAAAATTTAAAAGCTGCATTAGCAGCATAGTGAAAATGAGTGATTAATACTCTAACCTGAGATTATTTCAGAGGATAAAGCAGTGGAACAGTACTGGGAACCTGAGAGATGGCTGCGGATTGGAGTTGCACAACACGGCCTGTTAATGTTTGATATATTCATCTCGAGTAGCTGCTGCTGCTCAGATTAAATACAGACAGATGCAAGTTTCTGGGAAGCTGCATGGAAGTCCATTTTCATACCTGGGGTCTGAAAAAGTAAGTATATGCAATAAAGTTACTAACAACAAAACCTCCAGGAGCAAATCTTCAATTTATAGTACTAATTTGGGAAAACTAAAGCAGAAAAACAAGCCTCTTGGTATTAACCCCTCTTGTGTCTTTTGATTTCCTCCTTTTACCTTCTCTTCAATGCCAAAATGTAGAGCCTTTATCCAAAAGGCACTATATAAATGACCCTTCATTAAACAAAACTCATCAGACATGACCGATTAACCTCAATTGTAAAGTGAGATTGCTGTCTACGTGAACTTAAACATGGATGAGCTGCTTTGCTGGAAGACTGAACGCAGGATCTTTCCACCGGGGTGAATCTGGAGAAAAAAGCGCAAGAGACTTCACTGAGGAGAGAATTAAAAAAAGGAGCAAGTCAGGATGTATTTCTTCTCTGAAGGATATATTATCGTTATTTTATGGTTGTTGTTATTAGCAGTATTATTAATCTTTTTAAACCATTGCGTTTGGTCAGCTTGCTGGTAAGGTGCTGAGGACTCTTGGCAGAAGCTTGCTTGGTGATGCTGGAATCAGCAGAAGAACAGACTGATGCAAGTTCATTCCTGCTAAAGGCCGGGACATAGAATTTTTGCTTTGGCCTTGGGACCACATTTATTTATTATTTTCAAGTCAGGTTCAAAAGGGGTCTGATAAAAGACTGAGAAAATGACTTAGAGTGTCCATGTCCACTGGACTTGTTCCTGTGTGATCTGCTCTAGGTGACCCTGCTCTGGCAGAGGGGTTGGACTGGATGATCTCTAGAGGTCCCTTCCAAACCCTAACACTGTGAATCTGTGAACATTGCAATATACCTTCCCATCTCACGTTTTACAGCTACCTAACCCTAATAACTGGTGGGCTCAGTAAATCAGAAGTACAGAAGTCTAGGCCTAGGCCTTGTCTTCAGTGGCATTTGGAGACTCAGTAAAAAAGTGCCCACAATACTGAATCTCGGCTTATACCTGGCACTTCTCGTGCCCTGCTCAAGAAACTTACAGGCCTTGTCCAAGAGTTGGACTATGCGCCAAGGGATGGACACCTAAACTGTTAGATGCTGCAACATCTAAACATAGGTACCCAAGTTCTTTGTTGGCTCTTGGATTTCATTCATCGACTTGGCCCATATGGTAAAAATTTGCTACTGACACAGCAGAGAAAACTGCTCGTATCCAGACAGTCTGGAATATCATACAGGGACCTGCCCAAACCAGGCCATAATTCAATGTTGTCATAGGGATTTTTGCTATAAAGAGGAAGACCCTCACACAAAATTAAGACAAGTGGAGAAAGACCTGAAGGAAAAATAGTCACAGCATGATTGACAGTGCAGGTGCCCATGCCAGCTCTTACGATTTCCTGATCAAAGTCCACATGATTCTAGACGGCATCAAATATATTTTAAAGCAGAGCTAAGGAAATATTGGATCTATGGACCCAGCACCAGACTTTAAGTTAAAAAAGGAATATAGTTCCTAAAACCACATCCAGGAAAGATGAGTTCACACCGAACTGGGGCAGAGAAAAGTTAGGAAGGTATCTTGAGAAATTGAGGCCTTTCTTTTTAAGAGAGCTTTGCTTGCTTAGCCTAGCAAAATGAAGGCTGATATGTGATATGGTTCTCCCTATAAATATATCAAAGGAGCATCTTCCCCAGCAGGTAGAAAATCTATTTAAGCTAAAAGATAAAGTTGGCACAACAGCAAATGCATATGAATAAATAATACTCAAATAATAAAATTCAAATTGGCCATAAATAAATTTAGACTGAAAATTAGAAGAAATTTACCGTCAGAGGTGTGAGATTTGGAAATAGCCCTCAAGTGGGAAAAGGCAGAGAAGGAAATCAAAACTATTTCAGAAGGAACATTTATTTATCATAGTTTATGATAAAGACTATATGACCTGGTTGACTTTGGTATGCCTCAGAGAGGATCTCGTTTCATTGCCTTTGAAGGCTAAGCTGGCTGCATACAGCATGCAGGTGGGGGGGGGGGGGGGGGGGGGTGTTTGACATTTTAATTGCTATGTGCATGTGCAGACATTGTAAACCATGAGCCAAAGGGATCTTCTTCAGTTTCTTAGAGCATTATCAGACATTTGTGTGATGGCAACCAGAAGTGCAACCCTTTTTTTCTTTTTTTTGTCCCTGCTACCCTTATGTCTTCTCCAGTCCAGCCCAGTTTAAAATCGATGTCATTCCCTTTCTGAATTTATAGCAGTGAGTAACTGCTGAACTTAGCCTCATTGACTGTATGAGGAAGGCAAGATGTTGTCCCATGTCCTTTTCTTTTTGTGACATATTTACATTCTCCCATATTTTTCAGGGAGAGAGCAGATTTTATCATATGGTCCAAATGGCCTGTTACCTCTATTAGCATGGCAAGACCTGTGAAGATGCTGAATTGTGTCCTTCTGTGTCACCAGCAAAATAGCCAGTAGTCAGTCCATATCATCTTCCTTACTGAGATATTTAAGCATGAAAAAGAGCTGAAAGCATAGGGTTGAGTTCCATAGTAAATAGCTCTGAAGTTATAAAAGTCATATTTTGATTTATACATTTGGCTTGGAAGTCATGCAGAGCAGCTATTCTGCCATTTACTTTTCAAAACAGAACTGCATGAGGTACAAAAAAATACTTTGGATTCTTCCTTTGTCTGTATTCTCTTGGTAGATTAGGGTAATTCTGTCATCTTTGCTTTCTTTCAGTTGGTGCTTTAGTGTCCTCATTTCTCGTTCTGTGGTTTCAATTGAGGCTACTCCCCAGAGTTCAAGTTACTTGGGGGCCAAGCATGAAAGTACAGAGAGAACCAAACAAGCAAAGAATTTCAGTTACTGTGTAGCTTCCATCCAAAGACTGGCTGGACAATGTTGGGTAGGGCACACAGAACGCTGTACCCTGTGATCAGCAATACTCTTGCAATTTTGAGTGACAGCAGAAATATGCAACGACACAATCAAATTGATAAACTCAGAAGCTCAAGCAGGTTCAATTCTGTGGAAGGTTGGACGATTCAAATACCAAAACCACATGCGTTAAAAATCTCAGGCAGTGTTAACTGAAAGCTACATGCCAACAAGAGAGCGTCTTCAAGGTAGGCCTGGGAGGTCCTTCCCACACTACCCCAAAGCAGTTTCCGATGAACAGTCTAAGAAAACAAATTCAAGATATGCAGGTTCCCTAAGCAAAATGCAAATTCAAGGTATCAGTAGTGAACCAGTTCTCACCTAACTAGGACTGTGCGCAACACCTGCCCTGACTTTATCCTGCACTACTGCAAAACTGGAGCTACGTTTTCCGGCTTTGTTTCCCAGAACTCCAAGAAAAAATATAATCACTTTACCCCTTTATCTCATTTTACATTTGACATAATAATTGTTTTTACTTGGACGCAATCTGTTTTCCACACTGTTGGTGCAAAAACTACTGTTTTGCTAAGGGAGAGCCTCTTTAAACTTAGAAATTGCAAAAATCAAAGCACTAAGAAAATAATGTGTTTAAAATTTACACATGTTGGGACCAGAATGAACATGAAGTAGCACATTAGGGAAGGAATAATGAAGGGTAAGTGACTATCACAGCCATAAGGATGTTGTTAGAATGAAGGTGGTCTGCAGGGGTACATTCTGTGCTGAAATAACGTAGGAGTACTTGCATTGCAAGTGAAAACTTCACGGGACAGCGGGAGAACTGATCAGCTGGTGGATGATAAATCTGAAACCACTACAGCAGAAACTAGCATGTGCCTACATCCCAGGATTAAATGAATTTAAATAACTCCCAGTGCAAGTATTGATGGCACTAAGCGAGAAACAGAAGAGAAAGGGAAGGTTGTAAATAATAAAAAAAAAGGAGAGAGAGAGAAAACTGAGTATAAAGGCACTCATTGCAAAGAAAAAGATGGTATATTGCCAAACATAGGACAAACATCACCAAATCTTATCAGGGACTGATTAGTGCCTGATTCATTCAAATCCTTCATCTGTGAGAAACCACTAGGGATATGAATCCGCGCAGATTAGAATCAGTTGAAATATTAGCTTGAATACAACAGCATAAAATCTCTAAACATCACTCTTAAACATTCTGGCTTTATGATAAAAAAACAAAAAAAAAAACAAAACCAAACCAAAACAAAAAAAAAAAAAACCAAAAAAAACCCCAAAACAAACAAAAAAAAAAAAAAGGCAACAAAACACCAAAATCACCACTCTGGCTTTATATACCAGGGTTGATTGCGAGCTGTCTGTTCATATGGTGCAGAGAATGAAGCCTAAGACAATCATGTTTCTGATTTCATGCAAGTTTTAGGCTTGTTTAATTCCAATGGCTGATCCAGAGTACACAGACAGAATAATTGCTGTTTGAAAAAGAAGAGAAAATATCTCCTCTGTTGAAATGTTCTTGTTTCATCTTCTCACTCCTTACTTTTGATACCAGATATTTGACAGTAGATTTGGAAGATTTCCTTCATTAGCTGAATTCAAAGTGCAAATGGATCCAATTTCTATTTGCACTTTAAGATACCACAGGACTGCACCCAGTGCTGACCACTGTCCCACCCACAAAGCTCTCCATCCGGAGCTGTCTGCCCATGCTCTTTGTTCTCCTTCAACCAAAGGAGAAGCACACTTCAACACATGGCATGGTTAATTGCCATTTATTTACAGAATTCCATCCAAAATTAAAGGAAAAATGTCCCAGTTCTGAGTCATCAAAGGAATGAATCTCCTTATGCACATCCAAGAGTCATGCATGTACCACGTCCCTCAGAGAAACTGGGGACCTGTTCCCTCCATCAGCCATGCTCGCTGCTGTTCAGCTGCAGCTTTCTCCTCTCTCTCTCCAGGTAGAACTACTTTATTCTCTGGCTTGGTACCAAATTGCAATTTCTGACATATAAATCATTAATCACCACTGAGTTTCTGGCTGAGGTTCAGGACAGGCAGGATTTTCCCCTGTGAAACAAGGCTGTGCCTAGTGTCCTGGGACCAACAAGCTCTTGCAAGAAAAGTTACTTGAAAACAGAAGTATTTCAGACTAAAATCTAGATTAAACACTAGGAATGATGTTAAACTTGATGTTGCTTACTTTGCCCAAGCTGTGGGAGGCTTTCCAGTACAGTTTGTCTTTCTTCATGCCATCTTGTACCCTCACAAAATACCCAATCGGTATCTGGACTAGATGATTGTTGTAGGTACCTTCCAACTGAGCTATTCTATTAATTTCCTTCGGTCCCTGCTTTGCCCACAAAAATTAAGAAATTAAACTATTATAAAAGACTTGAGTGAATAGTCTCAGACGAGAGGATGGCCAAAGTTATCAACTGACCTGCTTCACCATCCCCAAAACAGTCTGACCTGGAAAGCCATGTACAACTTATCTATTCACCACAACAAATAAAGCTCACACATCAATATAAACTCATGTCCTTCTGTTGACCCCTAGCATCCCTGCAAGTGTACAATCCGTTATTGCACACTTGCCAATGGACCGCGTGTGGCCACATCTGGGGTTTTGCTATCACCTACCAGCACCATGTCTGTCACCCAGGACATATATTAAGGCAGAGAGATGAGACTGACAGCAAAAGATATTCCCTTAGGACAGGGACCATCTCCAGGCCCATGTTTGTGGCTCTTCCTAGATTTGCCTTGATTTTGGTACAACATTTAAGAGGCTTCTACAATCAAATGCAGGGCAGAAGTGAGAGTGGAAGGGAAAAAAACCTTCCTTTGCATTGTACCAATGACATTATAAATAATATTAATAACCAGCAGTGTGACTGAGGCTTTTTTGAAAGGCAGGATCCATGTCCTGAAGAGCTCAGGCACAGCAGGGCAGCTGCAAAGAGTGGATCTACAGGGTTTTTGCTGTGGAGGCCTTTCCCTCTGAAGATGCTGATAGCAATTCCTCAGTGCTAGAAGTAATAAACCAGCCACACCTATGCTCTGCAAAAGTTATAAAAAGAGACAGTCTTGGTTTAAATTTGTTTCCCCTTAGCTGTGTAAGTCCCCGAGCCCACGGTGGCACATGATAGGCAGAGCAGGAGTTGGTAAAGCTTAATAACCACTTGACTTTCACAAATACTTTCTGCTACAAGATGCTGAACAATCCAAAAATGTTCCAGTATTTATATTGCATCCCAGATTAAATAACTGTTGTCATTTTCTGCCTTCGTTGTTTTAATAGTCAATTCAATTGAAAATAGGCCCATTAAAAGTATTCATTTGTAAAATATTGCACTATAGCTATTTTTTTTTATTTAGCAGTTCTGAAAACACCTACCAAGTGATTGCCATTTAAAACCCACTTAAAGGCCAATTTACACAACATTTGTGCTTGTGTAAATAAGGTTTGCTGTTATGCTAATGTGCAATTGCACCACTTGTGCTGTTTTGAAGGATAATTCACAATTTTAAATTGTGCTCTATGACAGAGAAGAATTCAAGGATGTTTTAATCACGGCTTTCGTTAGCATTAATCAGATGTAAAAGCACGTACTGTTTTGTCGGTTGCTGAGAAGCAGGCACTGCAAAGACGAATGACTGAAAGGAGATTTACAGTTTGTCTATCTCAGATTTCCAATTAAACCCTGGGTATTTAGTTAATACTCTCAACTGGAAATTTCATGATAGAGACAATACACAGGAAGAACAATAACACTGTCTGGGGAACAAAACCAACCAAACAAAAAAAAACCCAAAATAAAAACCACAAAACCAGCCAAAACACTAAAAAACAACCTCCACAAATTTGCTAACAATGGTGTTTGTATTTCAAATAACTGTAATTTTTCCTCTGGGCATTACTGCATATTATGCATTTTCTTCATTATTTTTTAATGAAGGACTAATTTACCTATTGTCCAAGTGCATTATGGACTGTAAGTATGATTATTTAATTCAGCACAAAAATCCACCATGTCAAGATTAATTCATATTTATTAAATGTTTATAAATTAGGTAACTAAATCTTCATGGATGAATGCCAACTTGTACTAAGACTTATTTCTTTTCTTCATAGAAATTTCTGTAAGTGATTATAGCCATACTAAGGAACTATAAAGAACTGATAGTAACAATGCATTTACAAATCATCTGCTGAGACCATATAAACTCTATAAAGTGGGATATTTTTTTATTTATAGGTTTTTACAGTGGGTAGAAAAATAGGATCCTGGTGCATGACAGCAGCAGCTATGGGCAACTGCAATACAAATAAATACTGATAATATGTATACACTAGAGTACAATCATATAAAGGTTGGAATAAATATGGCTGCAATACTCCTCTGCTCCCACTCACGTGAGAGCCAATCTGCGTATTGTTTCCTCTTCAGAAACCCTTTCACCATGTTTTTAACACAACGTCTGCTTTGGACTGAATTGAAAAATGTACTTCAAGGGCTTCTCTTCAGCTGGTCTCATCAGACCCTCTTTAAAGACTCCTGTGAGCCCAACAATCTTTTATTTGCGTTTGTATTTCATTCCCTGTCACAACACTATCATGCCTGTGCATTTAACCATTTAAATGTAATGCAGGTATAACAGACAAACACTTTAAAAGCATCTGATGGGCGTTTTATTCTAGTTAACCCTCCTCCAAAAATGTACTGGGATGATTAAACCCTGCAGCACACTCTACTACCAAATACCTATCACCTGGCCAAGATCTGTCTCTAACTTTTACACGCCAGCAAGACGTAGCAGCATGTTCTGCTACAATAGTTTTCCCATCTAACACAGTGTAGGGTCCATACATACTGCACCAGGTATTTTTGGAGAGTCCTTTGATGAGTGGAGCCACACAACAAGAACCACCTACAGTGTAGCACTATGATTTTCAGGAGCTGTGCTATCAATATGCCTCATGCAAACAATGCTGCAACTTATGCTAACACGAGATTTAGGCAAGCTGACTTTTATTACTGATAAATTGAGGTGCAAGAACATGTTGCAGTGCTATGCATGGAGTGGAGCTGGTCATCTGACAGCCAAAATCTTAGCTCAGACTTTATTAATATTCACGGTTAAGGCTTTCTTGGATGTATGTGCCCCTTCAAAACATTAGTTCCTGCTCAGTATCAACACTTGAAATAGTGATTTTTAACAGTATGACTATAATATAAATTCCCACTCAAGCCTTCCTTGCAACAACGAGGTGTATGTTCCTTTACATAGCTCCTTGCCTATACTAAATTTAACCACCCACCTCTTACGGAAAACCAAGGAGAAAGTAAGCATAAAATTGTTGCTGATCCAGAGGAAGGAGGTAGGTTTCATTGCTGCTAGAAGCTGTCCCCAGCACTGAAGCGCATCTCCAAGCTTTCCCTGCAATGTTATTTCCATGTTTTCTCTGCTCGTGTTCCCCCTTCAGCTAAGGTGTCACTCGACAGACAGAGCTGTGTCCCCACGCACAAAGGCTGCAGAAGACAGAAGGCAGTATGGTCAGCGCAGGCCGTGCACAGAGGACATGGGGGATCTGATCAACCCCTGTAGGTACAGGAAGCTCCCTTGGAGTTGGAACAACTAAATCCTCAACCTATTCTGAGCTGTTTGGGTGACATTCCCATATTCGAAACTTTGCTGCCCCTGAGAAAGGACTGGAGATCAGGACAGTGATAAAAGGCTCAGCCAGCCTTCTGAAGCCTCTCAGACCCTGTAGGGTTGAAACACTTTAGCAACCACCCTTGACAACATATTAAACTATTTCTGTCAATGCTTCTACAGCTCATCTGATGGATACTAATGGCTTCAACCAACAGTCCTATTTAGCATGATTATTGTTTTCATTTTTTAAAATGCACTCCATGCTCAGTTAGTGCTAGACACACCTTCATTACTCCTATCTGTTCAGAGAATCGCAGCCTCCAGACTGACATATGAGACATCTCAGGATGGCTGAAAAGCAGTTCATTATGTGAATACATCACATATCCCGGTAACATCAATTGCAGTAACAATTCTTAATGCAGCTAATAAGGTGTTAAAAGTCTCTACTGTTTTTTTGGTTATCTGACTTGTTTAAGATACCAAGCTGGGTTTTCATCACTTCTCAATCAGAAGGTTTAGCAGATTTAGTCTTCATTAAAAATATATATATACTCTAGGTATGCGGGTTTTTTTCCAGAGATTCCTCTACCCTTCTAAAGCAAAGTGAAAAGTGCCATGGGATTACTGAGTACAAAATGATCTGCCAGTTGAAACGAATACAGATTGCAAGGCACTTTCTTGATCATTGACAGCTGTGGATGTTTATGTTGCAATCCTACAAACAAAGAAAAATCTGGATTACTTTCTTCCTGATGTCAAGATGGGTTTAAAGGAGTAGCTATTTGTTACATGAGGTGTAGGCAACAGAATAAATCTAGCACCAAAGAATAACCATTCCAACATCCTGCAGTATTCTTACTCAATAACACCCTCTCTGGATGGCAAGACCCGTGCACTCTGTCCAGCATTTCCTATAGCTCTCAGCACATGGAATTTAGGTCAGAGGTGCCAAACCCATTCTGTGAAGAGGAATGAATTCTAGTTTAAATTATATCAGATATTAATCTAAAATAACACCCCCACACTCCACACACAGCAAATTTCCCATACACACCAGTGGGGGGTTTACACAAAGAGTAAAGGAAAAGTCTATTCACAGCACAACTACATTTAGTTAGTAAGAGCTCAGGAGTCTGCTGGCTGCTACACCGACCCTATCTGTGACTTTGTGCAAAACCACATTTTGATGAACACAATTCTTGATAACTGAGTCCAGGATCAGGAAGTAAAGTTGCATGTCCATACATCGTCTAATTTCTCTAACTCATGAAGCACCATTTCAATGGATTGGTCAAGTGTTAGCAGTGCTTCCCTCCCCCTTCCACCTCTTCTCTATGTTGCTCACAAGTCCTTCTTGTGAAGTGAGAAATAAAAGAAAAATACCTATAGTTAAATGATTTAAAAATGTATTTAACTTCGCTCCTGTAAGAATGTGAATGATAATGGACTTTCATATTAACCTACCATAACCGTAAGACAATCCAGTTTATGGCCTGAGTCCAGCTGCATTTTGGACATACAACATACATATAGAATATAAGGAGCTATAGTCATCTGATCCTCAGCATTAGTCCCATGTTCCAGTCAGAACGTAACTCAAGTTGGATCCAAGCCCCATTTAATCTGTGTATTCTCAATCCCATGATGAGTGAGAACACATGTGACTGTGCAATCCCACTATCTGGATCACAGCTACATCCACACTAGGTTAATACTGGCTGTATCAAGTGGTGGTGTACAAATTTAATGTTCCCCAGTGAAACTGGCAGATGTGGAGAATTCGTAACTGAGTTTCATTGTACCAGGTGGTCTGCAGATGTGTTGCCCTAATTAGGCTCCTGTCCTGTACCTGAAGTAATTTGGATACCTCATTTTGGGAACACTTGGTCCCCAGAAGTCAACAGGCATTGTCCAGAGGCACACAATAGTGCATGCACTGCTCCAACAACTGAGCTGCCCCAAGAAACAGCAGCTCAGCCTCAGGAAGGACAACTGCTCTTTTTCTCCATCCTTTGATCAAACGTAGTAATTTTTCCTAAACATGAGGTTTATGGTGTCATTCTACATTGTGTCAAAAATGAAGAAACCTAAGATTCATGTGTATGGCCTGTGTTGAATAGCTTTCTAATCTCAATCTATTTTGTCCTTACTTTGCTTTTCCAGAGAGCAATCACCAGGGAGATACCAATGATCAAAAAAGGCCCGAAGCATCAGATATTGAAGGACCTGCTGATAGCAGGGCTGAGGATGGCACTGGGCAAACTGGGTGCTGCTTTCCTTCTATGTCTGATTGTATCTGTTCTGGCGGCAAATAAGAGACTTCCAGTTTCCAGACTGTCGGTACATCACATTACACAAACATTAAATTCCCTTAAAAAATAAAAATCTCAATGGCTGAGTTATAAACTCCTCAATGATAATCGTAATGGAAACATTTATATATCCCCACAGCTGTAATGGGATTGCTGCAGTAATCCTATACTGTTTATGGTGCAGATATTTTAAATAATACATTCCGTATCTTTTACTTTTCCCCTTTTTTCACGGTGCTGTACACACTTTGCATCCTTTCAATGACAAACACTGAGCAAAGTGCACCAATAAATTATTTCCTCTTTGAATCCTTTTACCAAAGGAAAAAAAAAAAATGTATGAGCACACACAGCAGCTTGAGTTCAGCTGGTTAATCAGTTGCATTATTATTACCACCCACCTCATCCTGCTAAAAAGCCAGATTTTTCTACCATTTGTGCTGCTTTTAATCCATAGGAAGTCAATTTTCCACTCATATATTAGTTTATTTTATATTTTCAAATTGATTCTACTATACATTGATTTCCTGTTGTGTGTATTGTATCCTGAGCTAGGATTATACGTTTAGTAGAAGTGGATATTCCTGCCACATAAAGGTTGCTTCAGCTCTATAGGACCCTTATCTTGAAAAGGGAGAGTCCAATTTTATTGAAACAGCTAAAATCCCACTTAATTGAATTTTTTTTTCCTAAGATGTACAAGCTTAGAGACTTTTGGTTTCCAATTCAACTTCAGCTTCGCGGTGTTTAAATTTCCAAACCCATAAAGACCTTTATGAAAAAGAACTTACAAATATTGTATTTCTGATATGGTGAATTACTGGAGAAGCTCAAGGTAAGAAGCAGTGAAATATCAATACTTTGTAGAACATCTTTTGATCATGCTGGCTTTTCATGGCCTGTTTAACACATTCCTATGGATAAAGATCATGTTTGAACCTACATTTTACAATGTTAGAGCCCAGAAACGCTGCCGAGTAGAATTAGGGCTGTGCACTGGAACAGAAAGAAACACGCTACCTGACAACATTTGATGCAAGAAGATGAGACAACAAGAAATCCTAGTTTCAGGGTGAAATTTTTGGCCCAGCTTGCAATCATGGAGGTTTTGCCCTCAAAGTCCAGGGAGTCAAGATTTCAGCCCCAAGTGTAATAGACATTTTTACCAATTAGATTACTGCTTAAGATTGCCTCTGATGTTTATTTTTAGAAATTATATCCTTGACTTCCCTTAGTTCTTAAGTAAAAAGTATCCCTCAGAGGGTATTTTCTTTAAAACAAAAGAAAAGCCAAAGCTCAGAAGAAGCTACTCACCTGCCTAGTCCAACTACCCGAGCTCAGCTGTGCGCTGTTATTTGGCCCACCCCAGCCATGGCCATGTTTCCCATTTCAGAGGATGCCATGCTTACAGTATCTGTTCTCACAAACGTGCAGACCCAGATACCTTAAGTGGGTCTGTGAAATGGGTCTACCTGCAGAATCAGACCTTTGACCGCAATTTCCTCCAGTCTGTGCCTGCGTGCAGCGTGACGCACACTGATCGTCCCAGCTGCTGATGATAAACACAGCGTGAGCAGAGATGTGCTCAGGAGCAAAACGCAGTAAGAGCAGTGGTCTGCCGCAGCACTGCTACCCACGGGCTGTGCCAACAGGCGGTCAGGCATGTGGCTCTGTGAGCACAGCCAAGGTGTCTAAAGATGACCTTATCGTTCACATGTTGAGCACTGAGGCTGGATGGAGGCAGGGGGACCTAGGCAAACACAGAACTAAGTTGCAAAGGCAATATTTGGATTTGAACTAAATTATTTTTGCAAACCCAGCATTTTGCTTGAACTATTGACTATTTTCAGTCATTCTATGACGGTGGAGAATTAGACCCCAAACTCATAGCTCCATGAAGCCCAGACAGCCAGGCCCTAAAGTGACTGAGATGTCTTTAAACCTCAGGGCCAGATGTTTCTTGTGAGTCTGCCTCCTTCAGAGCCATGCAAAGCCGAGTGAAACCCTGTCATCCTGAATTCAGCAGCATTTTGCAACCATCTTGCATCAATAACTATGCGTGACACACAGCAACAAAAGAGGTGGCCTAGGAGGCTCGAAGGAGTCTTGTGATGTGATTTCTGGCCTTCAGTTTATAGGTACCTAAGACACTGCTGTATAAAGCCCAGCATCTTGTAATTACATTAGAGAGGACTGAATGTGAGGCCCTGAGGATAAATCTTGCTGCCTGTTGTGCTTGCACAGGGAGAGAGGACACACAGAACATCTTTCCCTCCCCTCACAGAGCACTGGTGACAGGGCTGAGTCCCCCAAGGAGGTGAATGACAGGCTGCTGCAGAGGGACAGAGG